>CAUYNB010028749.1:0-48805 GCA_963574225.1 Lagothrix lagotricha | reverse complement strand
TCATTGCAGCCCTGTGTACAACAGCAAAGACCTGGAACCAACCCAAATGCCCATCAATGATAGACTGGACAAAGAAAATGTGGTACATATACACCATGGAATACTACACAGCCATAAAAAATGATGAGTTCATGTCCTTTGTAGGGAATTGGATGAATCTGGAAACCATCATTCTCAGCAAACTGACCCAGGAACAGAAAGCCAAGCACCGTATGTTCTCACTCATAGGAGGGTGTTGAACAACGAGAACATGTGGACTCAGGGAGAGGGGCATCACACACAGGGGACAGTTGGGGTGGGTAGGGGAGAGACAATGGGGGGTGGGGAGGGAGGGGGGGTGGGGAGGGATAATATGGGGAGAAATGCCAGATATATTATGCACCTAAAGTAAAATAAATAAATTAAAAAATATATATATTTAAGAAAAAAGAAAAAAATCTCAGTAATTTTTACACTTAATTACATGTTACAATAATATTTTTATATGTTGCATTAAATAATACATATTATCAAAATAAAAAACATAAATCACACAGGAGTTATAAAACAAAAATGTAAGTTAAAAAGCAAAACAAAAAATAAACGAGCAAAAAATAAAAGCACACACACAACAAAGAGCATGATGAATGTAATGGTACCTCACATTTTAATACAAACATTGAATGTAAAATGTCTAAATGCTCCACTTAAAAGATATAGAACTGCAGAATGGATACAAACTCAGCAAGCAACTCTCTGTTTCCTTCAGGAGACTCACCTAACACATAAGGACTCACATAAACTTAAAGTAAAGGGATGGAAAAAAGGCATTTTTTTTTCAAATGTACATAAAAAGTGAGCAGAGGTAGCTATTCTTATATTAGACAAAACAAACTTTAGAGCAACAGTGGTTAAAAGAAACAAAGAGAGACATTATATAATGGTAAAAGGCCTTATCCAACAGGAAAATATCATAATTCTAAACATATATACACCTAACACTGGAGATTCCAAATTTATAAAACAATTACTAGTTGATCTAACAAATTAGATAGACAGAAACATAATAACTGTTGGGGACTTCAATACTCCACTGACAGCACTAGACAAGCCATCAACATATAAAATCAACAAAGAAATAATGGATTTCAACTATACCTCGGAACAAATGGACTTAACAATATATACAGAACATTTCATCCAACAACCACAAAATGCATATTCTATTGAACAGTGCATGGACGTTTCTCCAAGATAGAACATGCAATAAGCCATAAAACAAGCTTCAATAAATTTAAGAAAATTAAAATTATATCAAGCACTGTCTCAGAACACAATGAAATAAAACTTGAAATCAACTCCAAAACCTTCAAAACAATTCAAATACATTGAAATTAAATAACTTGCTCCTGAATGACCATTGGGTCAAAAACAAAATTAAGATGAAAAGTAAAAAATCTTTGAACTGAACTCCAATAATGACATAACCTATCAAAACCTCTGGGATACGGCAAACGTGGTGCTAACAGGAAAGTTCGCAGCCCTAAATATCTACATCAAAAATACTGGAAAAGCACAAACTGGCAGTCTAAGGTCACACCTCCAAGAACTAGAGAAACAAGAACAAACCAAATCCAAACTCAGCAGAAGAAAGGAAATAACCAAGATCAAAGCATAGCTAAATGTAATTGAAATGAGAAAAAAAATACAAAATGTAGATGAAACAAGAAGCTAGTTCTTGGAAAAGATAAATAAAACTGATGGACCATTAGCAAGATTAAGCAAAAAAAGAAAAAAGAAAATCCAAATAACCTCACAAGGAAAGGAAACAGGAGATACTACAACTAACACCACTGAAATACAAGAGATTCTTCAAGGCTACTATAAACACCTTTATGCACATAAACTAGAAAACCTAGAAAGATGAATAAATTCCCAGAAAAATACAACTCTCTTAGCTTAAATCTGGAAGAAATAGATACCCTGAACAGACCAATAACAAGCAGTGAGGTTCAAATGGTAATTTAAAGAATTATGAAAAAAGAATTCCAGGACTGGACAGATTCACAGGAGAATTCTACCAGACATTCGAAGAAGAATTGGTTCAAATCCTTTTGACACTATTACAAAAGATAGAGAAAAAAGGAACCCTCCTAATTCATTCTAACAAGCCAGCATCACCCTAATACCAAAACCAGGAAAGGACATAACCAAAAAAGAAAACTACTGATTGATATCCGTGATTAACACAGAGGCTAAAATTCTTATGAAGATGCTAGCCAACTGAATTCAACAACATAATGAAATCCACCATGATCAAATGTGTTTCATATCCCAGATGCAGGGATGATTTAGCATATGCAATTCAATAAATGTGATACACCACATAAACAAAATTGAAAACAAAAATCACATGATCATCTCAATAGATGCAGAAAAAGCATTTGCAAAAGCCATCATCCCTTTATGATTAAAACTCTCAGCAAAATTAGAATACAAGGGATATACCTTAATGTAATAAATGCTGTCTATGACAAACCCACAGCCAAAATAATACTGAATGAGAAAAAGTTGAAAACATTCTGTATGAGAACTGGAAAAAGACAAGGATGCCCACTCTCACCACTCCTCTTCAGCATAGTACTGGAAGTCCTAGCCAGAGCAATCAGACAAGAGAAAGAAATAAAAGGCATCCAGATAAGTAAAGATGAAGTCAAACTGTCATGGTTTGCTGAAGATATGATTATTTACCTTGAAAACCCTAAAGACTCCTCCAGGAAGCTCCTAGAACTGATAAAAGAATTCAGCAAAGTTTCCAGATACAAGATTAATGTACACAAATCAATAGCTCTTCTATACACCAACAGCGACCAAATGGAGAATCAAATCAAGAATTCAACACTTTTTACCATAGCTACAAAAAAAAATTACTTAGTAATATACCTAACCAAGAAGGCAAAAGACCTCCACAAGGAAAACTACAAAATGCTACTAAAAGAAATCACAGATGACACAAACAAATGGAAACACATCCCATGCTCATGGTTGGGTATAATCAATATTTTGAAAATGAATGTACCACCAAAAGCAATATACAAATTCAATGAAAAATTCTCATCAAAATACAACCATCATTCTTCACAGAATTAGAAAAAAAAAATTTTAAAATTCATATGGAACAACAACAACAACAAAAAAGCCTGCATAGCCAAAGCAAGGCTAAGCAAAAAGAATAAATCTGGAAGCATCACATCATCTGATTTCAAACTCCACTATAAGCCCATAGTCTTATATTGGTACTGTATATCCCACTGTATATATCAGTACCAAAACAGAGTGGTACTGATATAAAAATAGGCACACGGACCAATGGAACAGAATACAGAACCCAGAAATAAAGCCCAAATATTTACAATCAACTGATCTTCAACAAAGCAAACAAAAACAAAAGTGGGGAAAAGACACCCGTTTCAACAAATGGTTCTGGGATAACTGGCTAGCCACAAATAGGAAAATGTAACTGGATCCATATCTCTCACATTATACAAAAATCAACTAGAGATGGATTAAGGACTTAAATCTAAGACCTGAAACTAAAATTTCTAGATGATAACATTGGAAATCCAATTTAGACATTCACTTAAGATAGCAAATATATATATATGATGACATATATATGTGTATATGATGACATATATATGTATATATATATACACATACATATGTCATCATATATATGTATTTGCTATCAAATATATATGTGTATTTTTTTTAACTGACAGACTTTTTGGTTGCATTGTATTCCATCATATATATATATCTCATCCAGCTCACTGCAAATGCTGTTAATTCATTCCTTTTCATGGTTGCATAGTATTCCATCACATATATATATATATGTGATGGAATACTATATATATCACGGAATACTATGCAACCATGAAAAGGAATGAATTAACAGCATTTGCAATGACCTGGATATGATTGGAGATTATTATTTATATTATTATATTTTTATTTTTCTCAGTGAAATAACTCAGAAATGGAAAATCAAATTCCAATGTTCATTGCACCACTGTTTACAATAGCTAATATTTGGAAGCAACCTAAATGTCCATCAACAGAAGACTGAATACAGAAAATATGGCACATATACACAATGGAGTACTATTCAGCCATAAAAAAGAATAAGATCCAGTCATTTGCTTCAACATGGATGGAATTTCAGCTCTTTATGTTAACTGAAATAAGTCAGCCACAGAAAGACAAACATTACATGTTCTCACTCCTTTGTGGGATCTAAAAATCAAAACAATTGAACTCGTGGACAAGAGAGTAGAAGGAGGATTACCAGAGGCTGAGAAGAGTAGTAGGGATAGAGATGGGAGGTGATGCTGATTAATGGGTACAAAAGTTTTTCTTAGAATGAATAAGAACTACTATTTGACAGCAAAGCAGGGTTATCTTAGTCAATAATAACTTAATTGTATATTTAAAAATAACTAAAAGATTGTGATTGAATTGTTAACAAAAAGGATAAATCGTTGATGGGATGATACCTCATTATCCATGATGGGATTATTTCACGTTGCATGTCTATATCAAAACATCCCATGTACCCCATAAGTATGTATGCCCACTATGTATCCAGAAACATTAAAAATTTTTAAAAATCCAAAAAATTATAATGGAGTTGAAAAATTTCTATTGCTCAGTGACATTATAGTCATTGTGAAATCATAGCACAGTTACATATTTGTAGTAATGCTGGTGTAAACAAACCTATTACACTGCCAGTCCTAAAAAGTATAGTATATACAATTATGTAAAATATGTAACACTTGATTAATGACAATACATGACTATCCCAACCAACATATTTGCTGTATTATGCTTTTAATAATTATTTTAGAGTATAATCCTCTGCTTATAAGAGTTAATTATAAAATAGACAAAGGAAGATCTGTCAAGAGATATTTCAGAAGAAGTCATTTTATCGTAGGAGATGATAGCTCCATGTGTGTTACGGCCTCTGAAGAACTTAGAGTGGGACAACGTGTGGAAATAAAAGACAGTGATATTGATGATCCTTAACCTGTGTAAGCCTAGGCTAATGCGTGTGTGTGTGTTCATTTACAACAAGTATGTTTATAACAAGTATGTTTAAAATAAAGAATTTTTTACCTTGGGATAAACTGTTTTATTTTATTTCAAGACTCACTTTTTTTTTTAAATTGTACTTTAAGTTCTGGGGTACATGTGCAGATCTTTCAGGATTGTTGCATAGGTACACACATGCCTTGGTGGTTTGCTGTCTCCATCCCCCCGTCACCTACATCAGGCATTTCCTCCAGTGTTAGTCCCTCCCCAACCTCCCTGCCCTTCAATGTCCCTCCCCTAACCCTCTCAACCCCCAACAGACTCCAGTGTGTGATGTTCCCCTCCCTGAATCCACGTGTTCTCATTGTTCAGTACCCACCTATGAGTGAGAACATGCAATGCTTGGTTTTCTGTTCTTGTGTCAGTTTGCTGAGAATGATGGTTTCCAGATTCATCCATGACCCTACAAAGGACACAAACTCATCATTTTCTATGGCTGCATAGTATTCCATGGTGTATATGTGGCACATTTTCCGTGTTCAGTCTATCATTGATGGGCATTTGGGTTGGTTCCAGGTCTTCGCTATTGTAAACAGTGCCACCATGAACATACATGTGCATGTGTCTTTATAATAGAATAATTTATAATCCTTTGGGTATATACCCAGTAATGCGATTGCTGGGTCAAATGGAATTTGTATTCTAGATCCTTGAATAATCATCACACTGTCTTCCACAATGGTTGAAATAATTTACACTCCCACCAACAGCTCCTCACCCTGCCTCAGTTCACCCTCCTTGGGCTACACCCACTGTCTAACCAGTCCCCTTGAAATGAACCTGGTACCTCAGTTGGAAACGTGGAGATTACACATCTTCTTCATCACTCTCACTGGGAACTGCACTCCAGAGCTGTTCCTATTTGGCCACCTTGGCAGAAGTCCTAAAATAAAGAATTTTAACAACAAATAAAAGCTTATAGGGCAGGGCGCAGTGGCTCACGCCTGTAATCCCAGCACTTTGGGAGGCTGAGGCGGGCGGATCGTGAGGTCAAGAGATCGAGACCATCCTGGCCAACATGGTGAAACCCCGTCTTACTAAAAATACAAAAAAATTAGCTGGGCGTGGTGGCATGCACCTGTAGTCCCAGCTACTCGGGAGGCTGAGGCAGGAGAATTGCTTGAACCCGGGAAGCAGAGGCATGCAGTCATGCGGGAACCGAGGTCACGCCACTGCACTCCAGCCTGGCGCCTGGTGACGGAGTGAGACTTTGTCTCAAAAAAATAAAATAAAATAAAAAATAAAAGCTTATAGAATAAGGGTATAAAGAAAGAAAATATTTTTGCAGAGCTGTATAATGTGTTTCTGTTTTAAGCTAGGTGTTATTACTAATGATTCAAAAAGATTCTAAAAAGTAAAAATGTTACAGAAAGCTAACGTTAAACTTTATTGAAAAAATATTTTTAAATTTTTAATATAATTCATCATTTTTATATATGTAGTGTGATGTAAGTGTACAGTGTTTATGCAATAGTGGACCATAATGTCCAAGGCCTTCACATTCACTCACTGACTCATTCAGGACAACCTCCGGTCCAACAAGCTCCATTCATGGTAAGTGCTCTGTGCAGGTATCCCACTTTTTATTTTTTATACCATAGTTTTACGATACCTTTTCTATTTTTAAATTTGTTTAGACATGCAAATACTACCAATGAGTTATAATTGCCTATTCAGTAAAGTCATGTGATGTAGAGTTTTGTGCCCTAGGAGCAATGGGTTATATCTTATAGCCTAGGTGTGTAGTAGGCTATACTATTTATATTTGGGTAAGTACATTGTCTGACATTTGTACAATGATGAAATTGCCTAATGACACATTTCTCTGAATGTATCCTCATCATTGAGAAACTTATGACTATATATAATTACAGATGCTCCTTGACTTATGATGGAGTTCCATCCCAATAAAACCATCATACATCAAAAATATTTTAAGTTGAAGTGTCTTCAATTTATGAAATTTTCAATCTATGATGGATTTATCTGGAAATGACATCATGTTTGCATGAAAACAAAAATCTAAGTCAGACCATTTTAACTCAGGGTCTGTCTGTATATATTTTCATATGACTAAGTAATTTTCTTTCATCAAATGAAAATAAATCATTAGTTACATAAGTTTTAAATGTCTGTCTTCCTTGCCAAACAGCAAGCTCTTTGAAGGCAGAAACTCTGCTTTCTTCTTGAATAAATTCAGATCAACTTGATTTCACAATTTTCTGCACATTACTTTATCTGTGAGTTTTCCCTTTCATAGCCTACTACCAAAATTACTCACCATTAAGTTTTAACTTTCATCTGTTAGATCTCTCTTAAGTCCTCTTCACTTAGCCAGAGCAGGAAGCTATCCTGACAGCACCTTGAAAATAGATCCTTTCCACTCACAAGAGAAATAGTTTTCTTTTTTTTTTTTGTAGTTATGATACTGTTTCACAAAATAGTAGTCCTCATAAAAATATTTGCTTGAAATCTGCATCTTCCACAAAATTTCAGCAAAAGAGTTTCTCACAAATTGATTTTGGAAAAGCCTGTTTCTGTTAAACCAAATAAAACATAAAACAATATTTCTGAACATCAATTGCAGCTAGTTTTATGACAATAACATTCTATTTCTGAACATTTAAGATTTTTACATGCCTCAGACACTGGATGATCAAATGACCTAATGTAGTGCTACTCAAAATATCTATGATGAAGGATGTTTTAAAAAATATATAATCTGTTACAAAAGTGCACTTTTGTAAAATACAATAAAAGTGAATTAATAGGTAAAATTTCAAAAGCAAACATATACAAAATGCAACCCTACTGATCACCTTTGGTGATCACATTGGTGATTACATTGCAGCAGTGTCTCAAGTTGCTACAAACATTTTTAAATGCTTGTTCTTCATTTACATTTTTGTCTCACCATGTTCCAATTGACAGACCATCACCAGTCTCCAGACATCCATGGAGTAGACCCAATAGAATTCATTTAATCAGTGCCTCTCAAACTTTAGTTTTTCATTTAAATTTTTGAGACTGTATCTCCCTCTGTTGCCCAGGCTGGAGTGCAGTGGCATGATCATGGCTCACCTTAGTCCCAACCTCCTGGGCTCAATCAATCTTCCAGCCCTATGAGCCTCAAACTTTAATGTGCATATGAATCACCTAGGGATCTTGTTAAAATGTGTTAAAATTGGTCTGTAATTGCTGTAAGATTTAGCATTTTTAGCAAGATACCAGATGAAGTTTACAATGCTGCTTGTCTGCAGATCACAGTTTTAGCAACATGTCATTATTTCCCCATGTGGGAAAATACTGTGCATATTCATTTCTATATCTCCAATGTCCAACACAATGCTAGACACATACTAGGTGTATAAGAAATTTTTGATGGGTACAGACTTTCCCTGTGTGGATACATGTACAATTTTTATTTGAAAACATATTCTATAACACTTTGATTATGGGTGCAGGTAGTGATGAAGAATGTTTTAAAAATATCCACTTTGTCATAAATGTATACTTCTATAAAGTATTTTACAAATAAAATATTATAAAAGTTACACTAAAAATAAAAAATATATACAAAATTTAAGTCCATGTTTGGATGTTGCAGCAATGTCAAATTTTTTGTGTTCTGATTGTATCAATTACTCTACATTTACAAAACAAAGTTTCAAGGACAAGATTGTTTTAATTTGCATAATCCACTTCAACACTGATTTTATAACAGTGAGGAGGGATAGTGTTTCTTCAATAAAGATATTTTTAGTACCCTATTAATGCTGTTAATGAAACTACCACTTACATAGAGTTTGTTGTAATTTTGTATTTGTTTTTTTCTTCTCCTTTCACTGAGATGACCACGTTAACTAGATTGACTCATGAAGCTGATTATATATGCAGAATAGCATGAGTATAATAAGGTCTGGACAACTAGGAGGCAACGCTTCATGAAAGCTGTTCAGAGCATTGTCTTAATAATTTCCATAAGACATTGTCTTCTAGGTGTGACATTTCACCAAGCTTGTGACTCATGTCACTGTCACCAAGCTTTTCTGTTTCATATCTACTTTCTTTTGGCAAATTGTGACATGGTAGTTTTATCAAAAGAAGCTTTCAGAAAGCTTATAAAAGAGTTTGTGAGTCTTCCTCAGCTTCAAATAATTCTGTCAAAATCTGATTTTGAAGTGTGCCACATAAATGAACCTGTTCTTTGAATTATAACAAATGACTTTCAAAATGAGGTGGTAGAAAGTTTTAACAAAACACATTGTATTAAACTAGTCAAACCCATGAATGGTTTAAGTGACAATGCCTGAAACATGCATTCTTGCTGGAGGTGTTCTGTAGAAGTCCCTTCCCCCCTCCCCCAGCCACCTGTGTCCTTGATGCCGTTAGACTCCTCCACTATTTTTCTCTCCTCTGGAGTCTTTGAATCTTTGCTAACCAAGATAAACTGCAGAAACTAAAAAGAGCCCTAAAAGATCATTATCATCAACAAAAAACACTTTTAGATATCCTTAGAGGACAATAAAGATTTGGCTATTGGTGTCTGGGTCAATCAATAGTGCTTTTTGAACTTATGACACTTACGGTACCATTTTACATCTTGTGTTTATAAATTCACTCATGACCCCAGTTATTTTCTTTATTATTTTATTTTTGGTAAATGTGGATTACTATAAGAAATTTTTGTGTGGCAGTAAGGTAGTCATATAAATTATCCTAATGTATGTGTCTTTTTCAGATTATTTCAAATCTACCACCCATAGTAGATGTAAGCTCCATGAGAGCAGGCTTACTGCTTGCTTGCTTTACTACCACAACCCCAGAACCTAGAACTGTGTCTAGATCATGTAGGATGCTTGGCAAATATGTGTGGCATGAATGTTCAATTATCATTTCAAACATTAGACTCAAAATTATAGAAATGTTTATTTGATACCTACACCCTGATGGGCAGATAGATAAACATAAACTCAAGAAGCCTTGATTTCAATATTACTAAACTCAATCAGAATTTTTAAAAAACTAAATTGACGGAGCAGCTAATCGGTGCATGCATTTAAAGAAATGCCCACTTCTATGCAAGATGTCACCTTTGTTACTGATCTCCAGCATTTCACTCAAAGTTCAATCTAACTCTGGTTTTAGCCTTTTGTCATATTACAATAGTTCCTTCTATCAGTTATTTTGTGTGTCTTTCTTTTTTTAGCTTTATTGAACTATATGCCAAAATTGTGCACATTTAATGGCTACATCTTGATGAGTTTGGACATATACACACACCCGTGACACCATCACCAAAACCAAGGTACTAAAGACATCTGTCACTTCTAAGAATGTCCTTGTCTTTAAAAAAAAAAAAAAAAAAAAAAAAACACTAAAAATGATATATATATTATAAATGTATTTTAAAGTGCATAATGCCGTGTTGTTTATGTAACAGTGCAACAACTGTGGAAAACAGCATGGAGGATTCTCAAAACATTAAAAATAGAACAACCATATGATCCAGCAATCTCATTTCTAGTATAAAGAATTAAAATGAGGATATCAAACAGACATCTGAAACTTTATGTGTATTGCAGACTTATTTCCAATAATCAAGATATGTAAACAACCCAGATGCCATCTGCAGATGACTACACAAATGAAATATGGTATGCAAATACACACAATGTAATATTAGTTAACCTTAAAAAGGAGGAAATTCTGTCATTTGCAATACCATTAATGAAACTAGAGGACATAATACTAAGTGAAATAAGCCAGTCACAGAAGGACAAATACTACATGATTCCACTTACATGAAGTATCTCAAATAGTCAAACTTACAGAAGCAGAGAGTAGAATGGTGTTTACAAGGGGCTGGAAAAAGCAGGAAATGGGGAATTGTTCTTTGATAGGTAGAAAGTTTCTGTTATAAAAGATGAGTATGGTTTTGCTAACTAATTCTGAGGCTTCTTTTAGAATAAAATATTTCTAATTCTGGTTGTACACAGCTCTAAAACTTAGCTCAGACCTATTTGAGAAGAAGAGCAACCCCACTTCTAACAGTGGACTATTTGCACTGAACAAATTATTTGTAGAACTCTTTGCTTCACAGCATCAACTAAAGTAGACCCTTACATTAGAAGGGAGAAACTGAAGACACACAAAAGTAACAGCGTCTGTTTCTTCCATCTCCTCAGCTACCCCTAATCAGAAAGTCACTTTACATTATTCTATTAAAGAGAAACACTGTCTTCTCTCTCTTCAAGGGATTTTCTATTTGTAGGTATTTAATAGGTGTTAGCAATATCCCGGCAGCCTACAACTTCTATTGTTTGCCATTGAAGTATGCTGCTTTTTAGAAGAGTATGTATCTATTACCATAGAAAAATCCATTTTTAACAGAAATCAAAAATGGTATTAATGACTCCTACTGCCTTCTCATCTTCCACACTCTGTTCCAGCAGCAATAACCTCCTTGCTGTTTCCTAGAACACCACAATAGCATGTATGTTTTTCATGCCTTAGTTTTCTTCATAGCATTTATCACCATCTGTCATCCTATAGATTTTATTTCTTTGTTTATTTTCTGTTTTCAATGTAACACACACACACACACACACACACACATATATATATATATATATGGCTCATTGTGTGCTGCATTTTGCAAATATTTTCTGTTTAATTTTCATGATTATTGTGGAAAGTAGGCACTATCAATATACTTATTTTGCAGATAAGGAAAATGACCACAAGTAGATTAGGTAACTTGAACAAGGTCATGCAAATAGTAAGTGGTGGAGCTGGGATTAAAACACAGACAATTTTACTCCAGTGTCCATGATATTTAAAAAAAAAAAAGCATAAAATATAAGCCTTGTGAAGTCAAAGATTTATAACTGTTGTGTTCTCTGGTGTATACTTGGTGCCAAGAATGTCTAAATTATAGTAGGTTCTCAATACATATTTGTTGAGTAGATTAATTACTTTGGGGGTGAATTAACAAACAAAAATGTCCTTATACTCCCCCTGGCATTTCTCTTGGTAGCTTAGAAAGATGGTATTGATCAGCTACTTCATGGAATATTTAGTCCTGACAGAAAGAAGTCTACTGTTAAGAGATGACACTTTGGAAATATTCAGAGAGATACAACACCATGATGTTGTGCAGTTGTTGTAAAATTGTGGTATAAGGTTCATAAGGAGACCCTTAAGGCTGTGAAAGGGGGCAGGTAGGAAATGATGAGAAATTAGGTCTCTGAGACCACAAATCCTTTCCCAGGGAAACATTGCTGCTTGTGTCTGTTTTTTTATCTTGGGCTTGTGCAAAGAATTTTATTTGACACAGGACTAAACATGGTTAAGGTCACTCTTACAGTAGAGAGTATATTGCTTGAAGTCAGAAGACTTGGGTTCTATTTTTATATTCTATCATTTAGTAGCTATAACTCTGACTCTGTCTTGCAGGGGGCATCAGATGAGATAATGACTGAAACAAACGTCTTTTAGTATGCCCAAGGCTGGTTATATGTGTGGGTTGAATAGGTGGTCCCCTACCTAGTAGAGTTGAGGAACTTTAAATAACCCAAACTTCTACAGAAAAAAAAAAACATCATTCTCATTAGTTAGACACCACAGCTATAATTCTCACCATTAGTTACTCCTTTAGACTAAGGGAGTGCTTCAAGAGACTCCTAGTAAAATATCTCAAACAGGAAATTAGTCCATCAGCATCAGTTAACACACCAGTATAAAATTATTTATCAGATTGACAAGCTGTCATCCAGCAAATAGTTTCTAAAGGAATGAAAACTTTGGTTGGTAAATATTAAGAAAAGATAAAAGGAGAGAAAGCCTTTGAGAGAGCAAAAGTAATAACCGCTTATATCACTTAATCATTTATAGTTTCCACAGCATTTTCACATATTTCATCAATTTGATCTTTACAGAAATTATGCAGAATTGATACGTTTATGCCAATTTTACAGATCATAAAACTGAAGCTAAAAATGAGCAATTTGACCTCTCACAAACTACATATTTACCTTGAAATGCCCTCTCCCTAGTGTGAATATAACCTACTAACTCATGTTTGCCAAACAAACTCAGCTTATACTATTTCTGTAAAGAACATTCTTTGACCCCTGAAGAGTTGATAATAAGACACCGCTTCTAGAATACTGTGCTTCTCTTGACTGAGCCGAATCAAATATTATTGCGATTTTCTGGTCAATTAATTTATTCTACCACTGAATTTTTGGCAGTCTTTGTGGTAAAGAACCTGTCTGTTTTGTTCACTATTTCTCCAGTGTCTAAAATGTCTGGCACACATATTATAGCTATCCAACAGATATTTATCAAATAAATGAATGATTTACAAATGGTTCACAGGCAATAGTCTGTGCTACTGAGGGGAAGGTGAGCCCCAGCAGAGCTTGGCCACCATTCAAATGGGAATAACAGATTCCTGGATAGAACCATTACAATCTGAGAATTTGGACAAAGGTAATGCCATTTTTATTTCCTACAGAGCATCTTTCATATTCTTTCTAAAGAAACCAAATTTGATAATAATCACAATTTATACTTGTTAAACTAAAACTAAACATATTCATATTGTATTTCAGCTTAGGTGTGGAAAAATTTTGCTTCTCTGCTTTTCTTCTACTTTATGTTTTTCATATACAGATTAACTTTTAATTGTTACAAATATATAGCATTAGTACAAATCTTTTGATTAAGTTAATAGGCTTGAAATAAATTAAGAACACCAAAGCACATACGAAATATGTTCTTTCTCACTCATAGGTGCATGTTGAAGAATGAGAACACATGGACACAGGGAGGGGAACATCACACACTGGGGTCTGTTGGGGGTGGGGAGTAAGGGAGGGATAGCAGGGGGTGGGGGAGATTGGGGAGGGATAATATTAGGAGAAACACCTAATGTAGGTGATGGGGGAATGGAGACAACAAACCACCACGGCACGTGTATACGTATGTAACAATCCTGAAAGATCTGCACACGTACCCCAGAACTAAAAGTAAAATAAAATGCCAAAAAAAAGTTCTTAACATTTTTTTATTAAACTCAACTTTTTAATCTCTTAGTACAAATTTAAATAAACTCTATTGCTATTATATTGATCAATGCATATATTTGAATGTTAATTCCTGTGAAACACATTATTTATATTTTTCCAATTCATTATTAACAAATAATGATTGTATATATTTATGGGATACAATGCGATGTTTTGATATATACTTATAATGTGGAATGATTAAATCAGGCTAATTAAAATCCATTACCTCATATACTTATCATTTTTTTATGGTGAAAACATTTAAAATCTATTACTTTAGCAATTTAAAGATATCTATAATAACTTATTAATTATGGACACCATTCTGTGCAATAGGTTACTGAAAATTATGTATACATAATGTATAAATAATATAATTATTATTATGTACACTTTGATGAATATCTCCCTTTTCCCCATTCACTCCCCTTCCCCAATCTCTAGTAACCATCATTTCACCCTCTAATTCCATGCATTCAATTATTTTAGATTCCACATATAAGTGAGATCATGCAGTATTTGTGATTCTGTGCACAGCTTATTCTTTTAGTATAATGTTCCTTAGTTTTATCTACATTGTTGCAAATGATAGGATTTCCCCCTTTTTTAAGGATGAATAGTATTTCATTGAGTATGTATCCCACAATGAGATATAATCTGAAACGTTTTAAAAGGACTATTATAAAAAAGACAAAAGATATCAAGTGTTGGCAAGGGTGTGGGGAAAAGGGAACCAATGGCATTGTTGATGGGAATGTAAATTAACACAGCCATTAATAAAAAATATAAAGCCTCCTCAGAAAACTATATATAGAATTCCCATGTGATTCAGCAAACCCACTCTTAGGTATAAATCCAAATAATTTGAAATCAGTAAGTTAAACAGCTATCTGCACATCCTTGTTTACTGCCAGATTGTTCCTAACAGCTACCATATGGGAGCAAACTAGGTATCCATAATCAAATGAATGGAAACAGAAAGATTCTTGAATATAGCTCCTACTATTACTTTTATTATCAAATTGCAACCTAACAGAATGCTTTTTAAAAACTGGTGCGGACACCACCAAAAAACAGAGATCAACAGAAATTTAATTTGTAAGTTGTGTTTGGCCAGCAGTTTTGGATTTCTTCTGTAATAAGAGAGTAATTTCTACTTTATAGTGATGGATTTACTGGGGAGTTAAGTTAAATACACACATACCATTGCAATGGAAAAGCAAATTTGGAGAAATAATCTGGAAAATCCAGTCCATAAGTAACAATTTTGACTTTATAATCATCTCCAGCAAAGAATTACCTTTATCCTATAGATGCTTTTTACCCAATTGATAAAATGAATATACCATATCTACAGAATGCTCAAAAAAACCACAAAGAGTTTTGCATATTCAGAATATCAACAAATATTTTAAACTAAAGTGTCAAGAAATAGTGTCACTTCTTCATGGCCAAGATGATAGACTGGAGGCATGATTAGCATGTGTATCTCCCACTTGAAAGGCAAAATAGTGTATAGAGATTCACATTGTGAACTTTTTTTCCTGTCTGATATCTGTCTGATATGAATAGCAAGAACACTGGGTCAAGAAAACTGAAAGAAACCATGGCCTCTTTGAAAGAAGTGTTGTGTTGGAGCCTATACCATGAGCCAGTTGGAATATTGTAGCTCTCCAGAATGTGAGAGGATGAAAAACTGCCTCCAGAGCATACACTACAAACAGGGAACCTAGTAATTCAGGGCATCCTGAGTCTCTACAAATAACAGTTTATTACTCCTATAACTGGCATTTGAGAAAGACAATATATTAAAACTATTTATAACAAAGTGATCTCACAGAGTCTATATCATTCCCCACTCACTCCCATCAGATCAGGTGTTGGAACCTGCTGCTGGGAGTCTTGAGAGAAGGTCACATCACTGGATCCCTTGTGGATATTCCCCACCACCAGCCTAGAATGTGGCTGCCCCAGCGGGTGGCTAGACCCAGAGGAGAAGTATCATTCATTAGTCTGGCCCTTGGAGACTCCTACTCCTAGAGGAAGGAGACTACACCATATCAAGTGAACACCTCAAGGTGAAAAAGAATCTAGACAGCAGAGCTTGAGTCCCAGAACTTTCCACTTCTGGGAAATATCTCTTAGTGGAGTGACAGTTGTAGTGCTAAGATCAACAGGAAAAGTCTGCAGTTCCACCCCAAGTCCTGGTGCTTGTGAAAGGTCTTGGAGAAGAAGACTTCTCCCTCTCATCCACCACTGCAGACAGAGATGGGAATTCCCCATGTAAGCTCAGTGTGGGTACACATGTAGATAGTGTTTTTGAAACACTTTAGGGTGATTACATTCCCACAGAAGGAGTGCCTTCCCATGTTTTGGCTTTGATGAAGGGTGGAGTCATAATTCCTCTATACATGGATCATCAGTATCACCACAAATAAAAAGTAGTCCCTGTCTGATATCTGTCTAACATGAATAGCCAGAACACTGGGTCGGGAGTATATTCCATGCAAATAAATAACAAAAGCAAGTAAGAGTAGTGATTCTTATAACAGATAAAACAGATTTTAAAGCAGTGACAGTTTAAAAAATGAAAAAGGTCATTATATAATGATGAAATGATCAATCTAAAAAGATATTATCATCCTAAATATATATGCACCTAACTCTGGAGCTACCAGATTCATGAAACAATTACTACTAGACCTATAGAAAGTGATAGACAGCAACAAAATAATAGCAGAGAACTTAAACACTCCACTAACAGTGCTAGAGAGATCATTGAAGCAGAAAATCAATGAGGAAATATTAAACTTAAACTATACTCTAGAACACATGGACTTAACAGATACTTACAGATCATTCTACCCAAGAACTAGAGAATATATACTTTACTCATCAGCACGTGAAACATCCTCAAATAAAGAATGAAAACTCTTTTAAAATAGCCACAAAAAATAATACTGGGAATATAATTAACCAAGGAAGTGAAAGATCTCTATAAGGAGAATTACAAAACACTTCTGAAAATAATCAGAAGACATAAACAAATGAAAACACATTCTATGCTCATGGATTGGAAGATTTAATATGGAATATCATGAAAATGTCATACTATCCAAAGAAACCTACAGATTCAGTGCAATTCCAATCCAAAGACTTACATAATTTTTTAGTGAATTCAAAAAATTAATCTTGAAATTCATATCAAACCAAAAAAGGGCCTGAATAGTTAAAGCAATACTAAGCATAAAGAACAAATCTGAAGATATCACATTACTTTGGAAAAGCATTAAAAAAATAAATTGGTGAAAGGATACTCTATTCAATAAATTGTGCTGGGAAAACTAAATAACCACATGTAGAAGAATGAAACTGGATCTCTATCTCTCATCGTTTACAAAAATGTAGTCAAGACAGATGAAAGACATAAATCCAAGGTGTGAAACCATAAAAATTATACAAGAAATCCTAGAAAAAAAACTTATGCTCATTGTTCTAGGCAAATAACTTATCACTGAGACCCCAAAAGCAAATGCAACAAAACCAAAAATAAATGAATGAGACCTAATTAATCTAAAAAGCACCTACACAACAAAAGAAGTAATCATCAAAGAAAACAGACAACACACAGAGTAGGGGAAAATATCTGCAAACTATGCATCTGACAAAGGACTAATATTCAGAAATTATAAGGAACTCAAAGAAATTAGCAAGAAATAAAACCAAATAGTCCCATAAAAAACTGGGCAAGTTACATGAATAAACACTTTTCAAAAGAAAATATATAAATCACTAAGAAACATATGAAAAAATGCTCAACATCACTAATCATCAGGTAAATGTAAATTAAACTCATAATGAGATACCACCTTACCCCAGCCAGAATGACCGTTATTAACAAGGCAAAATATAGATGTTGGTGTGGATGTGGTGAAAAGGGTACCCTTACACACTGCTGGTTGAAATGTAAATTAAGGTAACCTCTATGGAAAACAGTATGGAGATTTCTTTTAAAAACTAAAATATATCTACCATTTGCACCAGTATCTACTGGAGTATCTACCCAAGGAAAAATAAGTCATTATATTAAAAAACACACCTGCACATGTATATTTATTTCAGCACAACTCACAATTGCAAGGATATTGAACCAAATTAAGTGTCCATCAACTGATGAGTAGGTAAAGAAAATGTGGTGTCTATACACCGGGGAATATTACTCAGCTATAAGAAGAATGGAATAATGTCTTTTGAAGCAACTTATATGGAGCTTGAAGCCATTATACTAAGTAAAGTAACTCAGGAATGGACCAAATACTTTATGTTCTCACTTATAATTGTGAGCTAAGATATGAGTACACAAAGGCATATGGGCTGATTTAATAGATGGTGGAGACTGAGAAAGGGATGTGAAGAAATTGAGGGATACAAACAAGCTACATGTTGGGTACAATGTACACTACTGGGGTAATGAGCACACTAATATCTCAGACTTCACCACAATGCAATTTATCATGCAACCAAAAATCACTTGCACCCCAAAAGCAATTGAAAGTAAAAAAAGATGGAGTGGGTAGAGAAATATAGCAGAAGAGAAGCTTACACTATTATTACCCTCAATGGCACAACAAATCTTAACAACTATATGCACAAGGAAAGGTACCGTCACAAGAACAAAAAATAAGGAGAGCCATCACAGTACCTGGTTAACTTCATATTGCTGAAAGAGGAATTGACAAGGGCAGAAGAGACCACCTGGAATCACTGACATCACTCCTTTCCTGTTAACCAGCAGCAGCCATGCAATGAAGAGAGTGAATGTGTGCATTTTGGGTGGGGAGAGTGCATCCACTGGGGAACTTTATATTGAACTCAGTACTGTTCTGTTGCAGTAGAGGATAAGATCATACTGGGTTCAAACATTGCCCATACATGAAGGTAGCATTTTTACCAGCTCTAGCCACAGGGGAGTTACCTAGCACAGCAATCAGAACTTGACTTTATCTGCAAACCTTGCCACAAAGGTCTGAAGGGCTCTGGGGTCCTAGGTAAACTTGAACAGCAGTCTGTGACACAAGAACTGCAATTCCTAGGCAACACTTAGTGCTAGGCTGGGCTTAGAGCCTGTGGAGTAGAACTGCATGTGACATGAGGAGATACCACTTGTGCTATCCCTACCCCAACCCCAGGTAGTGCAGCTCACCACAAAAAGTCACTTTTTTCTTCTGCTTAAAAAGAGAAGAGCAAAGAATAAAAAGGATTTTTTCTTACATAATACACACAAGCTCATCCACAGTAGCATGGGACATGAGGCAGAGTCATGAGACCATATTTTAGGCCTTATCTTCCAGATGGCATTTCTAGACACACTCTGAGCCAAAGGGAAAACTTCTACCTTAAAAGCAAGGACACAGTCCTGGCAGGATTTACCATCTTTTGTCTAAAGAACTGTTGGGCCCTAAATGACCAGTAGTGATACACAGGTTGTACACCATGGGCCTTGGGCTGTGAGACATACTGGCTTTCCTGGTAACCGAGCAAATTCCCAGCTGTGGTGGTTACAGTGAAAGACTTCTTCTGTTTGAGAAAAGCAGAGGGAAGACTAAAAGAAACTTTGTCTTGCACCTTAGGTACTAGCTTGGTCACAATAAGGGAGAACAACAAGCAGGCCCTTGGTGTCCCTGACTCCAGGCCTGGGCTCTTGGACAGCATTTTTAGACCTGCCCTTGGTCAGAGGGGAGCACAGTTCCCTGAAGAGTGAATATCAAGCCTGGCTGAATTTACCACAATCTGATGGAAGAATACTTGGACTTTAAGGGAACATTTCCAGTGGACTGGCAGAACCCCTCGTAGAGCCGTGATGGTGGCAGAAACAAGCAGAAGTTTCTCTGCTTGTGGAAAGGTGAGGGAAGAGTGGGAAGGACTTGGTATTGTAGTCCATCAGCTTAACTTCAATTATATCATATAGAACAAAATAAAAGGTAAATTGCCAAAGTTTTAGACCCCAAAATCTGCCTCCCAGACAGCACCTCTGATAAGATTGGGACTTTGGGGATCTCATCACTGTGAAGAGAAGTTGCCCTGGGCAAGCCCCAGTCCTGTGCTGGCTTCAGGTGTTACGCAGAATTATCCCAATGGTGGTGGATAGAGTGATGGTTGAGTCTTCATACCTGCAGTTCCAGGTGGTTCAGCACAGAGAGTGAGACTTTATTTGTTTGGGAGAAAAATAAGGAAAAGGAGAAGAGTCTCTGCCTTGTAATCCAGGGAATTCTTTTGGATGTTATCCAATATATTATTTGTGTATTCAGATATGTAAAGTGCTGAAGGAAATAACTTTTACCTTAGAATGGTTTATTTGGCAAAAATATCCTTCAAGCATGAAGGAGTAATAAATAGTTTCCCAGACAAACAAAAGCTAAGAGATTTCATCAACACCAACCCTTTCCTACAAGAAGGGCTAAAGGGAGTTGAGGGGGCAAGATAGCTTACTAGATCAAGCCCAGCAGAACAGCTGTTACCAAGGAACCGAGATGACTGGTCTATGTCTAAAAGATCTTAAGAGGAAAGGCACTGAGAGTGGTTAGAGGGAAGACACAGAAGCTGAGCTGAAGAAGGAAGAAGCTTGGAACCCTGCGTGTGGTTATTATGTACTGAGACTCATTTCTGGTCCCCTATAACTCCAGAGGAATGGGTGAGTTGCACTGGCATGGAGTAACTTACTCTGGCCACAGGCCTCTGGAATCCTGGCAGGAAGACACCCTTTTACCACCATGGACACTCGGGTTGGCAGGAAGAGCTGCTTAGAGAAGTAGTAGGGGCAGCAAGCCAGCTGATGTGAATCCCAGAGGGTTTGATGCACAAGTAACTATAGCAGAGCATGGCCTGGAATGACCATTCCCCTAGGATCGACTTGCTTCCATAGGAGACTTAAGCCCTAGGGGAACTGTCATACTTAAACTTTGCAAAGTGATCTTTCCCATCAGACGTGGCCAATTTAACCTGAGCACCTCTTGGTCTTCAAGCCCCATGGGCATGCATCAGCTCACTCTCTCCCTGCCCACATTGAAGCTTCCCCTGGGAACATGGCAACCCCACTCATCACTTTGCCAGTGTATGTGTGTGTGAGCTGGTTTTGCATTGCTTGTCCCTTCAGTACAGGTATATGCATACATCTTGCCTTGCCCCTGCTGCAGTGAGTGTGCAATCCACTCTCCTTTCCCTCACCAATGACCACTGCAATCAGTTTGCCATGCACAGGGCCAGTCAGCCCCACCCTTTTGCCAACACTACTAGGGGAGTAAAACTAGGCAGAGGACACCAGACTACTTCTATCCTGAGTGGCCTTCCCTACCTGCAGTGCACAGAGTGCACATGAACCTGCATCTGCCAGAGCTCCTCCCTGTGCAACAACACCAAGAAGGCATTTGTGCACACAGTTGCCAGCTGGGGATCCCAGACCTGCTGAGCGACATTGCCTCTGCTATTGTGATAAACCCTGGCACAAAGGAAGACACCTTGGTAACCACTAGCACCCTGCCATTTCTGAAGAGCATGCACTCTGCACTGCTGCTGCTGCTGGCATATGAGAACAAGAATAGATCCTACTATCACTGCATTATGAATCACTTTGCCTTACACTACCCATCAAAGTGTAGTAAGCAGCAGTCCAGAAACACTTTGTCTTCCCAATACAGTGGATTTCCAACCTTGAGGAGGCAAAGAAAAAAGTCAAGTCTCAATACAAGTTTGCCAGAATTAGAATAGACAGTTAAGGGGTTCAGAAGTGAGTGTTGGCACCATAAAATCTTCCAGAAATGAAGCCAGTCAGCTGAATTAACCTTATACTACAATAAAACCCTCAAGGTCATCAAATAGAATTAAAAGAGACAACCAAAGGTCAACAACTTCAAAGACTGAAGGAAAGTCATCTCACAAAGAAGAGAAAGAATCAGCAAAAGAACCCTGACAACTCAAATAGCCAGCATGCCTCTTTCCTCCAAATGACCATACCACTTTTCCAGCTAGCTTTCTGAACCAGGCTGAGATGGCTGAAATGACAGAAATAGAATTTGGAATACAGATAGGAACCAAGTCACTAAGATATGAGAATACATTAAAATCCAATTCAAGGAAGTTTAGAATAAGAATAAAACAATGCAGGAGCTGACAGACAAAATGGTATAGAAAATAATGTAACTGACCTGATAGAGCTGAAAAACACACTAAAAATGTTCTTAACACAATTACAAGTATTAATAGCAGAATAGATCAAGCCAAAAAAAAATCTTACAGCTCAAAGACTGGCTTTCTGAAGTAAGACAGTGAGATAATAATAGGGAAATATAAAGAGAATGAACAAAATCTCTGAGAAATATTAGATTATGTAAAACACAAAGAAAGACATCTATGACTCATTGTTGTCCCTGAAAAAGATAAGGAGAGTGTAAGCAACTTGGAAAATGTAATTCAGAATATCATCCATGAAATCTTTTCCAACCTAGCTAGAGAGGCCAACATTCCAATTCAGAAAATGCAGAGAACCCCTGTGAGATGCTTCACAAGATGATCATCCCCAAGAAATATAATCATCAGATTATCCAAGGTCAAAATAACAGAAAAATTGTTAAAGGCATCTAGAGAAAGAGGACAGGCAATCTAAAAAGAAAAATCTATCAGACTAACAGCAGATCATTCAGCAGAAACCCTATAGCCAGAAGAAATTAGGAACCAATATTTAACATTCTTAAGTAGAAGAAATTCCAACCCAGAATTTCATATCTGGCCAAACTAAACTTCATGAGTGAAGAAAAAATATGATCCTTTTCAGACAACCAAATGCTGAGAAATTGTTTCCACCAGGTCTGCCCTAGAAGAGCTCCTAAATGAGGCACTAAATAGAGAAAGAAAAGACCACTATCACCCATTACAATAAAACACTGCAGTACACAGGCTATTGACACTATAAAGCAACCACATAAACAAGTCTCCCTAATAACCAGCTAACACCATGACAACAGGATCAAATTTCCACATATTAATACTAACTTTAAATGTAAATGGGCTAAATGCCTTAATTAAAAGGCATAGAGTGGCAAGCTGGATAAAGAACAAAGGCCCATTGGTATGCTGTCCTCAGGAGACCCATCTTACATGTAATGATA
The DNA here is from genome assembly GCA_963574225.1 of Lagothrix lagotricha. Taxonomy (NCBI): domain Eukaryota; kingdom Metazoa; phylum Chordata; class Mammalia; order Primates; family Atelidae; genus Lagothrix; species Lagothrix lagotricha. The sequence continues at coordinate 25,428 of CAUYNB010028749.1, read as the reverse complement.
GTCATTGACTAAAAATCAAGAAATAATTAAAAATCAACCAAACAAATGGAAAATTGATAAAAGCAGGGGTTGCAATCCCAATTTCGGACAAAGAAGACTTTAAAACAAAAAAGATCCCAAAAGACAAAGATGAGCATTACATAAAGAGTTCAAGAAGACCTAACTCTTCTAAATACATATGCACCCAACATAGGAGCACCAAGATTTATAAAGGAAGTTCTTAAAGACCTAAAAGGAGACTTAGATTTTCTCACAATAATGGTGGAATATGTAATTACCACACTGAGAGTACTAGATAGATCATCAAGGCAATAAGCTAACAACAATATTTAGAATCTAAGCTCAATGCTTGACCAAATTGACATAATCTACATCTACCTAACTCTCCACCTAAAAACAACAGAATATACATTTTTTTCCATTGGCAAACACAGCAGAATATACATTCTTCTCATTGCCACATACCATAATATCGACTGTGCAATCAAAAACAAAATAATTGTCAGCAAATTCAAATAAATTGAAATTATACCAAACACACTTTGAGACCACAGCAAAATAAACATAGAAATGGATATTAAGAATATTGTTCAAAGCCATGCAATTACATGGAAAATAAAATACCTGCTTCTGCATAACCTTTGGGTAAACAATTAAATGAAGGAGAAAAGTAATAAATTGTTTGAAACTAATGAAAGCAAAGATACAACATACCAGAATCTCTGAAACACAGCTAAAGCAGTGTTAAAATGAAAGTTTATAGCACTAAATACCAACATTAAAAAGGTAGAAAGATCTCAAATTAATAACCTAACATTAATCCTATAGTAACTAGAGAAACAAACCCAAACAAATTCTAAAACTAGCAAAATAAAAGAAAAAACTAAAATCAGAGCTAACCTGAATGAAATTGAGATGAAAAAAACAAAAACAATCAATGAATCAGGGAGTTGGTTATTAAAATGAAAAAGTAAGATAGATAAACAGCTAGCTAGACTAATAAAGAAGAAAACAGAGCAGATACAAATCAATAAAATCAGAAATGACAAAGATGGCCTTACTTAAAGACTCCATAAAATTTATTTATTTGTTTTTATTTTTTGAGAAGGAGTCTTGCTCTGTCTCCAGGCTGGTGTGCAGTGGCACGATCTTGGCTCACTGAAATCTCCACCTCCTGGGTTCAAGCGATTCACCTACTTCAACCTCCTGAGTAGTTAGGACTATGGGCATGCACCATCATGCCTGGCTAATTATTTGTATTTTAGTAGAGATGAGGTTTCGCCATATTGGTCAGTATGGTCTCAATCTCCTGATCTTGTAATCCACCCACCTCAGCCTCCCAAAGTGCTGGGATTACAGGTGTGAGCCACCACGTCCAGCCAAAATGTTTTAAAAAGTTATCTGAGACTATGAAAAGCACCTCTATGCACACAAGATAGAAAGCCTAGAAGAAATAGACAAATTTCAGGCAACACAAAACCTCTCAAGATTCAACCAGAAAGAAATTGAATTCCTGAGCAGATCAATAATGAGTTCTGAAATTGTATCAGTAATAAATAACCCACCAACCAGAAAAAGTGCAGAATGAGTCAGATTTACAGCCAAATTCTAACAGATGTATAAATAAGAGCAAATATCATTTCTACTGAAACTATTCCAAATAATTGAGGAGTATGGACTCCTCCCTGAAGCATTATCTGAGGCGAGCATCATGCTGATACCAAAGCTGGCAGAGATACAACAGAAAATGAAAACTTCAGGCCAATATTTTGATGAATATGAATGGAAAAATACTCAACAAAATGCTAACAAACTAAATCCAGCAGCACATCAAAAAGCTTATCCATCATGATCAAATAGGCTTTTATCCATGAGATGCAACGTTGGATCAGCATATGCAAATCAGTAAATGTGATTCATCACATAAACAGAACTAAAGACAAAAACCACATGATTATCTCAATAGGTGCAGAAAAGGCTCTTGATAAAATTCAAAACTTCTTCAAGTTAAGAACTCTTAATAGGCTTGGTTCTGAGGTAATATACCTCAAAATAATAACAGCCATATCTGACAAAACTGCAGCCAGAATAATAATGAATTGGTAAAGGCTGGAAGCATTCCCCTTCAAAATAGGTACATAACAAGGATGTCCTCTGTCACCACTCCTATTCAACATAGTATTGGATGTTCTACTGACATCAATCAGGCAAGAGAAAGAAATAAAGGACATCCAAATAAGAAGAGAGAAATTTGAATATCCCTGATGGCAGATGGCATGATCCTATGTCTAGAGAGTCTATAAGGTTCTTGAACTCATGGTTCTTAAGCTGATAAACAATAAAAAATAAATGTATAAACATTACTAGAATTCCTATATATTAAGTACAGTCAAGCTGAGAACCAAATCAGTAACACAATCCCATACACAATTTCTACAACATGATTAAAATACCTAGGGATGCAGCTAACCCAGGAGGTGAAATATCTATACAAGGAGAACTACAAAACACTGCTCAAATAAATCAGGGATTACACAAATAAATGGAGAAACATTTCATTCTCATGGATAGAATCAGTATCATTATAATAGCCATACTGCCAAGAGCAACTTGTGAATTCACTGCTATCCCTATTAAGCTACCAGTGACATTCTTCAAAGGACTATAAAATGCTGTTTCAAAATTCATGTGGAACCAAAAAAGAGCCCAAATAGCCAAGGCAATTCTAAGCAAAGTGAACAAAGCTGGAGGCATCATGCTACCTGTTTTCAAACTATACTACAGTATTACAATAACCAAAACAGGATGGTACTGGTGGAAAAACAGACACATAGTCAAATGGAACAGAATAGAGAGCCCAGACATAAAGCCACACACCTACAACTATCTGACCTTTGACAAAGCTGCCAAAAACAAGCAATGGGGAAAGGACTCCCTGCTTCATAAATGGTGCTGGGATAACTGGCTAGCCATAGGCAGAAAATTGAAACTGGACTCCTTCCTCACACTATATACAAAAATAAACTCAAGATGAATTAAAGATTTAAATGTAAAACCAAAAATTATGAAAACCCTGGACAACAATCTGAGTAATACCATTTTAGACATAGGACCTGACAAAGATTTTATGACAAAGATGTCAAAATCAATTGCAAAAGAAAAAAAGAGAAAAAAAATGGTGAGATTTAATTAAATTAAAGAGCTTCTATGCAGCAAAATAACCTATCAACAAAGCAAACAGAAAACCTACAGATTAGGAGAAAATTTTTACAAACTATGTCTTCAACAAAGATCTAATATTCAGCATCTGTAAGAAACTTAAACAAATTTAAAAGAAAAAAAAGAGCAACCTTGTTAAAAAGTAGACAAAGAGGCCAGGCGTGGTGGCTTACTCCTGTAATTCCAGCACTTTGGGATGATGAACCAGGCAGATCATCTGAGGTCAGGAGTTCAAGACCAGCCTGGCCAACATATTGAAACCCCGTCTGCACAAATAATACAAAAAATTAGCCAGGCATGGTGGCGCTTCCTGTAGTCCCCCTACTTCAGAGGCTGAGGCAAGAGAATTGCTTGAACCCAGGAGCTGGAAGTTTCAGTGAGTTGAGATCTCACCATGGGACTCCAGCCTGGGCAACAGAGCAGAAAACAAAAAAAGAAAAAAAAAAAAAAAGGTAGGCAAGAACATGAACAGACACTTTTCAAAAGAAGACATTCATGTTCCCAACAAGCATTAAAAAAAAAAAGATCAACATACTTATCATTAGATACATGCAAATCAAAACCAAAATGAGATACCTGTCCCACACCAGTCAGAATGGCTATTAATTAAAAGTAAATATTAACAGATGTTGGCAAGTTTACAGAGAAAAATGAACACTTATACACTATTAGTGGGAATGTAAATTATTTCAACCATTGTGCAAAACAGTTTGGTGATGCCTCAAGTACCATAAACAAAACTACCATTCAACCCTGCAATCCAATTACTGGGTATATGTAGCCCAAAATATGAATTAAAGACACATGCACATGTATGTTCTTGCAGCACTTTTCACAATAGTAAAGACATGGAATCAGGCTAAATGCTCGTTAATGATAGACTATATAAAGAAAATATGGTACACATACATCATGGAATACTATGCATCCATAGTCTCCACAGAGAAGAGAGAGATCATGTTGTTTGCACGAACAAAGGTGGAGGTGGAGGCTACTATTCTTAGCAAACTAGCTGAAGAAGAGAAAACCAAATATTACATGCTCTCACTTATAAGTAGGAGCTAAATGATGAGAACATATTGACATATAGAGGGGAATAACACACTGGGGCTTACTTGAGAGTGGAGGGTAAGAAGAGGGAGAGAATCAGGAAGAAGAATCAGTGGGTGTTAGTGTAATAACTGGGTGACAAAATAATCTGTACAACAAACTTTCATGACGCAAGTTAAAGTATATGATAAACCTGCACATGTACCCCTGAACTGAAAATAAAAGTTAAAACTATTTGGACTTCACCTACAGAACTATGAGAATATACACTTCTGTTATTTTCAGACACCCAATTTGTGGTAATTTGCTACAGTAGCCCTAGGAAGTTAAATACAATGATCAAAAAAAAAAAAATTGAAGAGTAATCTTTCAATGACACAAATGAACTCAAATTGACATTCCTAAATACATAATTCTAAAATGTCTGAAACATCTAAAAGCAATAATTACCGAAATAGAAACTTCTAGTTGACTTAAAGGAGTCAAATAATTCAGTATATAACTCATAATTTCCTTCTGACACTCAATATTTTAAAAAATGAACAAAAGAAACAGGCACCGTGGTTCACCCCTGTAATCTCAGCACTTTGGGAGGTTGAGGTACGCAGATCACAAGGTCAGGTGTTCGAGACCAGCCTAGCCAATATGGTGAAACTCCGTCTCTATTAAAAATACAAAAATTAGCTGGGTGGGGTGGCGTGCACCTGTAGTTCCAGTTACTCAGGAGGCTGAGGCAGGAGAATTGTTTGAACCCAGGAGGTGGTGGTTGCAATGGGCCAAGATCGCTCCACTGCACTCTAGCCTGGGTGGCAGAGCAAAACTCCATCACAAAAAAAAAAAAAACAAAATTACAAACTTGACTTTAACCGTATATCAACCTGAATACATAATTTGCAAACAACAGGAAAATTTGATTTATTTAAAATTCTGTATTTACTTTTAGATTAGGGTTATAGTTATGCATATCTACACTTTTCTATTTTCAAAGCAAGTAAGATTTCTCTTATCCACAAGTTTTTAAGTCAGAAGCTAAATGTTTATAGAAATTTGGAAAATACCAAAGAGAAAACAATTTTCTCAAATTCTAATACTCTGACACAACAATTTGTAGTATTTTGAAATATTTAATTTCCAGCTTTTAAAAACATGTCTACAAGCAGGAAACATATAATTTTGTAACCCGCTCTTTAAAAAACCCTATGATTGTGTCATGTAAATTTTGCCTCAACACAGCCTTTCAAATTGTAATTTTACAAGCCACATATTGATACCCATTTTCCCATTGTTGAAACTTAGACTGTTTCTAATTTTGCTATTGGAAATAACACTACAATTAAAATCTTGTTCGTAATTTCATAAAAAAAGAAATGCTGAAGGGAATTCTTCAGTTTGAAAGAAAAGAATATTAATGAACAAGAAAGAATCATCTGACGGTACAAACTGACTGGTAATGGTAATCACACAGAAGAACACAGAATAGTATAACACTGTAATGCATGAAATAAAACTTAATTCTGACTGAGTTGAAAAAAAAACTGTAATTGTGGTGTGTAAAGTACTCTTGTCTTAAGTAGAAAGACCAAATAATGAACCAATAAAAAATAATAACTACAACAGTTTTTGAAGACATCAAAATTTTATATATAAAGAGAAGGTAAAATTTAAAAAGCAGGGGGAAGAAATAAAGTATAGAATTTTGTTAGTTTTTTTCTGTGTGTTCATATATTCATTTATGCAATTAATGTTAGTTGTCATCAGTTTAAATAACAAGTTATAAGATAGCTATCATGAGCAGAAAGAACAAAACTGGAGTAATAATGTCACCTAACTTAAGATTGCACTATAGAGCTAGAATAACCAAAATAGCATGATACTATTATAAAAAACAGATGAATAAACCAATAGAACAGAATGGTGAACTCAGAAATAAATCTATGTATCTACAGTTAATTCACATCTGACAAAATTGCTAACAACATATGTTAGGGAAAAGATAGTCTCTTTAATAGATGGTGCTGAAAAAAACTGTATATCCTTATTCAGAAGAATAAAAGTAAGCTCATACTCTTGCCATATATAAAAATTAAATCAAAATGGATTGAAAGCTTACATCTAATATCTCAAACTATGACACTAATAAAGTAAAACATTGGAGAAATTCTCCAGGACATTAGTCTGCACAAACATTTCTTCAGCTATATCACACAAGCACATGCAACCAAAGCAAAAATTTACAAATGGAATTGCATCAAGTTAAAAAGTTTCTGCACAGCAAGAGAAACAGTGAACAAAGTGAAGAGGCAACCGATAGAATGGAAGATAATATCTGCAATCTACCTACCTGATAAGGGATTAATAACCAGAGTATATAAGGAGCTCAAACACCTCTAGATAATATCTGCAATCTACCTATCTGATAAGGGATTAATAACCAGAATATATAAGGAGCTCAAACACCTCTATATGAAAAAATCTAATAATTTGATTTTAAAATGGACAAAAGATTTGAACAGATATTTTTCAAAAGACATATAAATGGCAAACAGGCATATGAAAAGGTGCTCAACATCACTAATTATTAGAGGCATTCAAATCAAAACTATAATAAAATATAATCTCAGTTAAATTGGCTTTTATCCAGTTGACAGGCAATAACAACTGCTGGTAAGAATGTGGAGAAAAGGAAACTCTTAGACACTTTTCTTGGGAATGTAAATTGGTACAACCCCTGCGGAGAATAGTTTGGAGATTCCTCAAAAACTGAAAATACAGCTATTATATGATCAAGCAATCCCTCTGCTGGGTATATATTCAAAAGAAAGGAAATCAGCATATCAAAGAGATATCTGCACTTCTATGTTTGTTGCAGCACTGCTTCCAATAGTCAAGATTTGGAAGCAACCTAAATTTCCACATGCAGATGAATGAATAAATAAAATATGGTACATATACACAATGGAATATTATTCAGCCTCAAAAAAAGAATGAGATACTGTCATTTGTAACAATAGGGATGAAACCTAAGGTCATTATGTTAAGTGGAATAAATCAGGTGCAGAAATGCAACCACCATGTTTTCACTTATTTGTGGAATCTAAAAATCAAAACAATTCAATTCATGGAGATAGACAATGGAAGAACGGTTACCAGAGGCTGGGAAAGGTAGTGAGGCATCGAGTGGGAGGTGGGTATTGTCAATGGGTACAAATAAATCATTGAAAGAATGAATAAGCCCTAGTATTTAGCACAATAGGGGTGACTACAGTCAATAATAATTGCACATTTTAAAATAACTAAAATAGTCTAAATGGATTGTTTGTTACACAATTAATGCTTTAGGGGATGCACACTTAATTTTCATGATTTGGTTTTACACAACACATGGCTGTAACAAAACATCTCATGTACTCCATAAATACATACCCCATTATGTATCCAAAAATTAAAAATAAAAACTTCATATATGTATATGTTTTAAAAAGTTTATTGGTGTCAACTCTTTTTTATAATTGCATTATTTAGAATAAAATTATAAAAATGACACCACATATATGTTGAAAAAAATAATGTCAATAAACTTCTTTTTATAATTGCAATCTGAATGATGGTCCACCATTTATATTTTTGAAATTATGTAAAACTTAAGGTTCAGATGTTGTATTTATATATTCACTTCTGTTTAATAATGTCGAATGTATAATGCTTAATGCTTTTGGCATCACTAAAAAATTGGGAACAAAATAGTATTGGAATATATTATTGTTTAATATATAGTTACAAAGTAAACCATTGATATTGAAGAAAAAACAAGAAATATTAAATAAACAAAAATACTGGTACTTGCAATCTTTCTCCCATTAACTTCCTGTAGCTAGATAACACACTTCTGGGGTGTAAGATTTGATTTTCTGATCTGGGCATTAAATATTTACTTCTAATTATAATCTTTGTGAGACACACAAAAAAACTAATTTGCATTGTCAATGATGCAATAAATGTGATGTTTAGCATTTTAAGATTGGTAATAAAGAGAAAAGCATGTGTAAGATTTACTTTACCTTCTTTTTCTTTTGAAAGCAAGTTTAAATAATAAAATTTAATTAACTTCTTAGGGACTATATTTTTCTACCAACTAGAATATAAAATGGGGATACTGTCTGAGATAGAGCTGGGATTGCAAAGATTCCATTTCAGTGTCAATCTCAAGGGAAAATTTAAAGGGTTTCTTTCTCTCAGCAGTTTAGGTGAGATCATATGCTGAGATGTTGACAGCTACCACACTACAAAAACAGTAAAGCAACCTCTCCCAATGAAACTTCTGTTTTTATCTACAAAACGTTTCTGTTTGTTTGGTCCTTTATTCTCTTAATACTTTTTTAAAATAGATTGAGGTGTAAGAATGCCATTCTTCCCAGCCAGAAAAGAGCAAACCAGTGTTTCCATTAACCATTCATCAAGCCATGCTTTCCCCCAATATTCTACTTAAATTAATTTTTTCCTGCTTGATGATAGCCAAATATGAATTAACATGAAAGTCTAATTTTTATGCAAATTGGAGAACTCTCAAATCCAATCTCAGTAATGAGATTCTGATATTGTATTTAATGATACACTGTACTATTCAGAATATTTGTACTTACCTTTGAGTCTATCTTCTAAAATATGGAAAACCCCCTTGACACAAAGTAGAAAACAAAGACAAATATCTAAATATTGTGTCTCAGTAATGTTCAAACCTTAAATGTTTCAAATATTCCAGTGTTTAGAATCATGAAAAAATAAAATAAAATAGACTTCCACCAAGATGGCTGAATAGAAACAGCTCTGGTCCACAGTTCCCAGCAAGACCGACACAGAAGGTGAGTGATTTCCACATTTCCAACCGAGGTACCAGATTCATCTCACTTGGAGTGGTTAGACAGTGAATGTACCCCAAGGTGAGCAAACTGAAGCAGGGTGGAGTGTGACCTCACCGGGAAGTGCAAAGGGCCAGATAACTCCCTCTCCTTGCCAAGGGAAGCCATTAGGGACGTTTCTGGACACTCTGGCACTCTGGCTCAGATAACGTGCTTTTCCCACAATCTTCACAATTTGCAGACCTGGAGATTCCCTCTGGTGCCTACAATACCAGCTCCCTGGTTTTCCAGCACAAAACTGGGTGGCTGTTTTAGCCACAGCAGGTTTTATTGTTTGTTTGTTTGTTTTCTCATAGCACAGTGGCACCTGAAACACCAGTGAGACAGAACCGCTCATTCCCCTGAAAAAAAGGGACCCCATTGTCTGAGCGCAAAACCTCTTAAGCTGATAAGCAACTTGGGCAAAGTCTCAGGATACAAAATCACAAGCATTCCTATACACCAACAACAAATAAACTGAGAGCCAAATCATGAGTGAACTCCCATTACAATTGCTACAAAGAGAATAAAATACCTAGGAATACAACCAACAAAGGATGTAAAAGATCTCTTCAAGGAGAACTACAAACCACTGCTCAATGAAATAAGAGAGGACACAAATTGAAAAACATTTCATACTCTTGGTTAGGAAGAATCAATATCATCAAAATGGCCATAATGCCCAAAATAATTTAGAGATTCAATGCCATCCCCATCAAGCTACCATGGACCTTCTTCACAGAACTGGAAAAAGCCACTTTAAACTTCATAAGTAACCAAAAGAGAGCTCGCATAGCTGAGACAATCCTAAGTAAAAAGAACAAAGCTGGCGGTATCATGCTACCTGACTTCAAACTATGCTACAAGGCTATAGTAATCAAAACAGCATGATACTGGTACCAAAACAGAAATATAGAACAATGGAACAGAACCGAGGTCTTGAAAACAATGCCACAAATCTACAACCATCTGATCTTTGAGAAACTGGACAAAAACAAGCAATGGGGAAAGAATTTCCTGTTTAATAAATGGTTTTGGGAAAACTGGCTAGCCATATGCAGGAAGCTGAAACTGGACCTCTTCCTTACACCTTATAAAAAAATTAACACCAGATGGATTAAAGATTTAAATATAAGAACTAACACCATAAAAACCCTAGAAGAAAACCTAGGCAACACCATTTAGGACATAGGCACAGGAAAGAACTTCATGACTAAAACACCAAAAACAGCAGCAACAAAAGCCCAAATAGACAAATAGGACCTAATTAAACTTAAAAGCTTCTGCACAGCAAAAGAAACCAATCAGTAGAGTCAATCAGCAACCAACAGAATGGGAAAAATTTTTGCAATCTACCCATCTGACAAAGGGCTAATATCCAGAATCTACAAAGAACTAAAACAGATTCACAAGAAAAAAGCAAACAAACCCATTCAAAAGTGGGTGAAGGATATGAAAAGACACTTTTCAAAAGAAGAAATATATGCGGCCAACAAACATATGAAAAAATGCTCATTATCTTTGGTCATTAGAGAAATGCAAATCAAAACCACATTAAGATACCATCTCTTGCCAGTTAGAATGGCAATCGTTAAAAAATCTGGAGACAACAGATGCTAGAGAGGATGTGGAGAAAAAGGAACACTTTTACACTGTTGGGAGTGTAAATTAGTTCAACCATTGTGGAAGACAGTGTGGCAATTCCTCTAGAATCTAGAAATAGAAATTTCATTTGACCCAGCAATCCCATTACTGGGTATATACCCAAAGGAGTATAAATCTATTTTAAAGACATATGCACACGTATGTTCCTTGTGGCATTGTTTATGACAGCAAATACCTGGAACCAACTCAAATGCCCATCAATGATAGACTGGACAGAGAAAATGTGGCACTTATACACCATGAAATACTATGCAGCCATTAAAAATGACAAGTTTGTGTCCTTTGTAGAGGCATGGATGAATCTAGAAACCATAATTCTCAGCAAACTGACACAAGAACAGAAAACCAAGCACAGCATGTTTTCACTCATAGGCGGGTGATGAGCAATGAGAACACTTGGGCACAAGGAAGAGAACAACACTCACTGGGCTAGGTAGGAGTAGAGGGGAGGAGATGGGAGGGACAGTGGGGGTGCAGGGAGAATGAGGAGGGATAACACTGTGAGAAATGCCTGATGTAGGTGACAGGGTGTGGGGGATGGAGACAGCAAACCACCATGGCATGTATATAACTATGCAGCAATCCTGCACATGTACCCCAGAGCCTAAAGTACAATTTAAAAAAGGCGGAGGGGAGAGCTGAAGCGAGGGAACAAAGCAATCTGGCTTGGTGGGTCCCAACCTCACAAAGACAAGTAAGCTCAGATCCACTGCCTTGAAATTCTCACAGCCAGTACAGCAGTCTGAACTTGACCTGGGACTTTTGAGCTTGGTGGGGGGAGGGGCATATGCCATTACTGAGGCTTCAGTAGACTGTTCTAAACTTGCTTGTGTAGACAATATAGCCAGGAAGTTTACACAGCTACTGGGTGGAGTCCATGGCAGCTCAGCAAGGCCTCTGAAGACAGACTGTGACTAGACTCCCTTCTTGCCAGGCTGGGCATCTCTGAAAAAAGGCAGCAGCCTGTCAGGGACTTATAAATAAAGCCCTCACCTTCCTGGGACAGAGCACCTCTGAAAATGGGAGGTTGTGGTTTCTGCTTCAGCAGAATTAAATGTCCCTCCCAGCAACTCTTCAGGGAGCAACAGATCTCCCAGCACAGCACTTGAGCTCCAGTAAGGGACAGACTGCCATCTCAAGTGGCTCCCTAACCCCAATTTATCCTGACTAATATACACCTCATACAGGAGAGCTCTGGCTGACATCTGGTGGGTACCCTTCTGGGAGGAAGCTACCAGAGGAAGGAACAGGCAACAATCTTTGCTGCTCTGCAGCCCCCGTGGGTGATTCCCAGGCAAGCAGGGTCTGAAGTGAACCTCCAGCAGACCTGCAGCAGAGGGGCCTGACTGTTAGAAAGAAACCTAAAAATCACAGAAAGAAATAGTTTCAGTATCAACAGAAAGGACGTCCACTCAGAGACCACATCCAAAAGTCACCAACTTCAAAGACCAAAGGCAGATAAATCCATGAAGATCGAAGAAACCAATGCAAAAAGGCTGAAACCACCAAAAACCAGGACTTCTATTCTCCTCCAAGGAATCATAACTCCTCACCAGCAAGGAAGAAAACTGGGTGGAGAATGAGTTTGACAAATCGAGAGAAGCAGACTTCAGAAAGTGGATAATAACAAACTTCTCAGAGCTAAAGGAACATGTTCTAATACAATGCAAAGAAACTAAGAACCTTGAAAAAAGGTTAGACAAAATGCTAGCTAGAATAAAGAGCATAGAGAAGGACATAAATTGATGGAGCTGAAAAGCACAGCATGAGAACTTCGTGATACATACACAAGTTTCAATAGCCGAATCGATCAAGCAGAAGAAAGGATATCAGAGATTGAAGATCAACCCAGTAAAATAAAGTGAGAAAGCAAGATTAGAGAAATAAGTGAAAAGAAATGAACAAGACCTCCAAGAAATATGAGATTATATGAAAAGACCAAATATATGTCTGATTAGTTTATCTGAATGTGACAGGGAGAATGAAACCAAGTTGGAAAACATTCTTCAGCATATTATCCAGGAGAACTTCCCCAACCTAGAAAGGCAGGCCAACATTCAAATTCATGAAACACAGGGAGCACCACAAAGACATTAATTGAGAAAAGCAACCCCAAGGCACAAAATCATCAGATTCACCAAAGGTTAAAATGAAGGAAAAAGCGCTAAGCACAACCAGAGAGAAAGGCCGAGTTACCCACAAAGGGAAGCCCATCAGACTCACAGTGGATCTCGAGGCAGAAACTGTGCAAGCCAGAAGAAGGTGGGGGCCAATATTTAACATCCTTAAAGAAAAGAATATTCTTTTTTATTTTTATTTTTGTTTATTTATTTTTTATTTTGCTTTAGGTGTATACTATATCCAGCATTTCTCCCCATGTTAACCCTCTCCACCCTCCACACCCTCTCCACCCCCCCCACTGTCCCTCCCCTACCCCCTTAACTGCCCCCAGTGTGTGATGCTCCTCTCCCTGAGTCCATGTGTTCCCATTGTTCAACACCCACCTATGAGTTAGAACATGTGGTGTTTGGTTTTCTGTTCTTCTGTCAGTTTGCTGAGAATGATGGCTTCCAGATTCATACAAGTCCCTACAAAGGACATGAACTCATCGTTTTTCAACCCAAAATTTCATATCCGGCCAAAAGAAGCTTCATGAGTGAAGGAGAAATAAAACCCTTTACAGACAAGCAATTGCTGAGAGACTTCGTCACCACCAGGCCTGCTTTACAAGTGCTGTTGAAGGAAACACTGAACATGGAAAGGAACAACCAGTACCAGCCACTGCAGAAACATACCAAATTGTAAAGACCATCAACACTATGAAGAAACTGCATCAATTAACAGGAAAAAAATCAGCTAGCATCAAAATAGCAGGATCAAATTCACACACAATATTAATCTTAAATGAAAATGGGCTAAATGCCCCAATTAAAACACACAGACTGGCAAACTGGATAGAGTCAACAAACACCGGTGTGCTGTATTCAGGAGACCCATATGACATGCAAGAACACACATAGACTCAAAATAAAAACATGGAGGAAAATTTACCATGCAAATGGAGAGTGAAAAAAAAGGAGGAGTTGCAATCCTAGTCACTAATAAAACAGACTTTAAACCAACAAAGAGAAATAGTAACACTTTTACACTGTTGGTGGGAGTGTAAATTAATTCAACCATTGTGGAAGAAGTGTGGTGACTCCTCAAGGACCTAGAAATAGAAATTCCATTTGACCCAGCAATCCCATTACAGTGTATATATCCAAAGGATTATAAATCGTTCTATTACATGCACACGAATGTTCATTGCAGCACTGTTTACAACAGCAAAGACATGGAACCAACCCAAATGCCCATCGATGACAGACTGGACAGGGAAAATGTGGCACATATACACCATGTAATACTATGCAACCATAAAAATTGATGAGTTCGTGTCCTTTGTAGGGACATGGATGAACCTGGAAACCATCATTATCAGCAAACTGACACAAGAACAGAAAATCAAACACTGCATATTCTCACTCATAGGCAAGTGTTGAACAATGAGAACATATGGACACAGGGTGGGGAGCATCACACACTGGGGGTCTGTGGGGGGGGGGGTGTGGGGGAGGGATAACATGGGGAGAAATGCCAGATATAGGTGATGGGGAGGAAGGCAGCAAATCACACTGCCATGTGTGTACCTATGCAACAATCTTACATGTTCTTCATATGTATCCCAAAACCTAAAATGCAATAAAAATAAAAAAAAAAAAGAAAAGATGGTCTAATTCAGGATGCCAAGGTAAGGATAAGGGAGAAGTGAAGAGAATAGCTTTTTAGATTCACCCAGAAGTTTGTGGAGTTCTGGAGGGTCAACGTGTTGATACTACAAAGAAGAAACAATTGACAGATAGTGTTCCTGTATCATTATGTCCACATCTTTTAGACATTCAGAACTTTCTGCGTCTCCAGGTTCCCAGCTTAAGATCAGCATTCTGAAATGGCATTTCTCCTATTCACCTCATAAGATCACATGCCAAAAATCTGCCAGAAAGGCAGAAGTTACTTATAATTCTTTCCAGCATTTTAAGAAATATGAGGGTACTATATCATACATAGTTCATTACTATCTCTGTACCTCAGTGTTTAATGCTTTGACTTTGGCTAATTATTCTAATATATACAAAGAAGATTTCAATCAGTGAAAAGAAATTTGCAAGCCGAGAAAATTTTGGTTCTAATGTTCGTTCTCTTCACCAACTCTAGATTTTGGTCAAGTCTTTTAACTTCTATCACCTCATTTTTACATATTTATAAAAAGGAGGTAATACTTAGCGAGCCAATGACGTACTTATTTTAAAGATCAAATAAGATAATATAAACATATTTCATATACTATCCATGGAAAGGATAAAGTGTTATCGCAAACATTTATTGAGGCCCTACCATGTACACGACACTACGGTAAACTGGGACTATTGACATATAGGAGACTTTGTCACTGTCCTCAAGAGCAATGAAGAAGTAACTACCAATATAAGGCAGTAAATGATGTATGCCAAATAAGTTGTGTAGTATGAATACTCTGTAAATTCAGCAACCATTTGAAGAGTTGAGGAAAAGCTTCATAAAGAAGAGGGGCAGGGCATGGTGGCACACGCCTATAATCCCAGCACTTTGGGAGGCCCAGGCAGGAGGATCATTTGAGTCCAGGCATTGAAGACCAGCCTGCTCAACAGAGTAAGATGACCTCTCTCTCTCTCTCTCTCTCTTTCACTCTCTCTCTCTCTATATATATACACACATATATATACATATATATACATATATATACACACACATATATACATATATATACATATATACACACATATATATACATATATATACACACATATATATACATATACACACATATATATACACACATATATATACATATATAAATATATACACATATATATACACACACATATATATACACACATATATATACATATATATACATATATATATGCATGTGTGTGTGTATACACACACACATATGTATATATATGCACACATAAGTGGAGGAGGGAGTGGGGGGAGGGAGAGGGGGGCAGGGAGGGAGGGAGGGGGAGAGAGAGAGAGAGAGAGAGAGAGAGAGAGAGAGAGAGAGAGAGACCGAGACCAAAGCTGCATCATTAAGATAAACAGAGGAGTACAGTGGCATTTGGCCTCCTAGATGCCGTCCAGAGATTCCCACTCCCTGGTATTCATTCCCTTGTATAATCCCTTCTCCTTGAATGTGGGCTAAACCTACTGGCTCACTTCTTACAACAGAACAGAGTAGAAGTGATACCACTTATGAGATTCGGTTACAAAAGGATTGTGGCTTCCATCTAGGGCCCTCTTTTCCACTCTCTGGATCTCTTTTGGGTTACCAGCTGCCATGTTGTAGAAATCCTCAGGCAGCCGAAGAGAGACCCACATAGTGAGGAACCAAGGCCTGCCAGTAACTATATGAGTGAGCTTGGAAGCAAAGTTTTCAGATGAGATTGCCCAGTTAATACTTAAATTGCAGCCTAGTGAGAGTCCCTGAGCCAGCAGCACTTAGCTCAGCTGTGCCCAGATTCCTGAGCCATGAAAAGTATTTGTTGTTCTAAGCCATTACATGAGTGATTTCTTACACAATAGGTAACTAATACAAGTGTCTTGCAGGCAGTAGGGATGAAACTGTGATGACTACGGAGACGACAGACATTTATGTCTGCAAGGAGGTCCAGGTAAAAATATGGAGACCAGGAAAGGGCTGCCTCTACCAAGGGATGATGGATGCCTGTGGCACTGCCTTCATGTAGAGAAAGGGAGACAGGTCCAATGTATACCCAAAGCTCTGCTCCCCAGTACTGACTTGGCTATGTCTACAGCTTTCCTTGACTTCTCGTGCACTGTTTATGAAACTTTACTTCACTGCCTGATATTATTCATTTATGCTGAGTACATATATAAACACAAATAAGGACTAGAGGATTTTTAACTTTAGTACAAAAGCTTAATCAACATTCATTCAAATTCAGGAGGCCTGTATGTAAAAAGTCTGAAGGTAAGGCAAGGCCATTTATTTTTAACTCAGTTCTAATTTTAACAAATCATCTCTTAGGATGCACATAATAGATATTTCAAGCAGGTTTTGTTTTTGTTTTGTTTACCCTGGATACCAAAATTGTCTGTATAATCAAGCACACAAGACATTCTGGAAACCATAAAGTACCATGTGATCTAAATAGTGTGAAAACTGATTTATATTAAAATGTTTCCTTTAAAAGTTAAATTTTAGATACGTTCCCTATAAAACAACAAAGAGTAACAGCAAAACCTACGACATTGAAATAATTATTATAGTGTCAAGCATTAGAACTCAATAAAAATAACCTACAATACACTTCATTGAAGTCCAAATCCCACCATTAACTTATTTTTTTAAATTTGCATAAAATTGAGGGGTATAAGTACAATTTTGTTCCATGTATATACTGCTAGTGGCGAAGTTTTGGTTTTAATGTATCCCCCACCTCAACAATGTTCACTGTACTTGATCTACCACTAACTTCTCATGCAAAATCTCTACTGAAATTAATGGAAAGGATGTGAACAAAGCCAAGAAAATTTTGCCTGTATTTATAGTTGTCTCACTTGAGCGAGAAAAGTTATTTCTCAATTTTATTTACTTTGGGCTCTAAATGGCCATTTTACTTACCATTTGGAAGCCTGGGGAGTATAGAAGCTCTCATCATTAACAGAAGTCGTTAATACCTTCTGGTTTACAATATTTAAATACTTCTCAATGTGAATCTGTTACAGAAATGTCAAAGTTTAAGCAATTATTGTGGACTTAAGATATTCAGCTAATTTATTTCATTTGATTAGGTTAACAGTCTAAATCCTGTAATTAAGCCAAAACCACAACATGCTATGTATTATTACATGCCTAACGTATTATTAGGCATCTCAAGGCCAAATTACCTCAACCACCACAAAAAGCAGAATAAACAAGAGAGACTCAAGGCTTGAATGACCTGTGGCACACTTTTTTTTTTTGACAGGGTCTTGCTCTGTTGCCCAGGCTAGAGGGCAGTAGTGTGATAATGGCTCACTGTAGCCTCGACCTCCTGGGCTCAAGCAATCCTCCCACCTCAGCCTCCTGAGCAGCTGTGACCACAGACACATGCCACCATGCCTGGCTAATTTATTTTTTGTAGAGACAGGGTCTTCCTATATTGCCCAGCTTCTATGGCACTCTTTACAAATAAAATTGCACACAATAATCAGTAAAGTTTTAGCCAGGTAAATCTACTAGGCAATACAGACATGGAGTAATGTCTTTCTCTTACAGGGACTTCAAGCAAGAATCCAAGGAAAGCATTTGGTCTTTAGGTAACATTATTTAAATGGGCCAATCCAAAGACTCCATCTGGGTCCAGTCCTCTCACCATCAGGTAATACGACAACGACGTGTTACAAAATACACCACATTTCTCACAGCCTTGGGAGCTGAGAGATGAAGCGGCATAGCAGAGTAAAATCTGAATCAAGAGTAGAGACGCTGAAAACAAGACGTCTAGAAGGTGCAGATGGACCTTACCTAGCAGATGGAACGCACTAGCTTGTTTTATAATCCATTAGCCTGCTTTATCCTGGTCTGAAGACTGGATTTTCCCCTGACCTTAGATCTGTGTTTAATGATGAAGTTCCCATCTACTTTATTTCTCTGATCCAATATTGGTATATTTCTTTAGTTTTACCCACTTGATTATAACATCATAAAAATAAATAGTTCAAAATATTTAGGCTATTAGGAGAAAGTCAACTCTTATTATTTACTTTTTTTCTTTTTTTTGAGACAGCGTCTTACTCTGCAGCCCAGGCTAAAGTGCAGTGGGGCAATCAAGGCTCACTGCAGCCTCAACTTCCTGGGCTCAAGTGGTCCTCCCACCTCAGCCTCCTGAGTAGCTGGGACTGCAGGCATGTGCCACCATGGCTGGGTAATTTTTTAAAAAATTTTTTTGTAGCGATGGGGTTTCGTTATGTTTCCCAGGCTGATCTCAAACTCCTGGACTAAAGTGATCTGCCTGCCTTGTTCTCCCAAAGTGCTGGGATTACAGGCGTGTGCCACTGTGCCCAGCCAACTCTTATCTTTTAGAATCTCAGTAAATCCCAGAAAATCTGCAATATTTTAATCAGTCATATTGTTGGATTGACAGTAATTATTTTTCATCACTTCTTGGCTTTTTGGCTAAGATCAAGTGACAGTAATTATTTTTCATACTCCAAGTTATTTTTATAAAACCACATTTTAGGAGTTGTCACTGCATAATCTTACATTTAACCTACTTAAATTCTTTCTCAAATATGACAATATAAATCAATCAGTTAGTAATTACGATGAGAACAAATAATAAAATAAGAATGCTGAGGACCATCCTAAATTCAGCTTTGTACAGAATTACTCAGGGTCCTATGAGAACCACAATTCTTTTCTTCTAGAGGATGCTTTGTCTCCTTTCAGCATTTTATTCAATATCTCAAGCTCTACTTACTCTTAATCCCATTTCAGTCCTTTGGATTGCTGTTTCAAGACTCTGAATGTCTAGAGTCTCTCCTTTCTCCTCAAGTGAGAATTTTGTTAATTTCTCCTTTAACTGATAAAGGTCTTCATGGACCTATAAGTATAAAAAATGAAAAATATTGAAAGAATTCATAGTCCATCTATAGCAGATATTTAGGTTTGTAATGTACTTGAATGGGTAGAGCCATAAAGCTGATTTTATGGTATTCATTGAAAAGGACCACCTTTATGCTTCTAAGACATTCTTTATTGAGAATGCTCTGTGATTGTCTCTCAGATTGTGAAAAATGATGCTTTCATATTATTTCTGTTTTTCCTTCTCCTATTAGAAATACATTTGAGATAAAACTGTAACTCAAATGGTTTCTACTTTCCTTTTTTTTTTTTTTTGAGATGAAGTCTTGCTCTGTTGCCCAGGCTGGAGTGCAGTGGTGGGATTTCGGCTCACTGCAACCTCCACCTCCTGGGTTCAAGCAATTCTCCTGCCTCAGCCTCCCAGTTAGCTAGGATTACAGGCAGACGCTGCCACGCCCGGCTAATTTTTTTGTATTTTAGTAGAGACGGTATTTAGTATTTAGTATTTCACTATGTTGCCCAGGCTGGTCGCGAACTCCTGAGCTCAGGCAATCCGCCCGCCTCGGCCTCCCAAAGTGCTGGGGATTATAGGCATGACCCACTGCACCCAGCCCGGTTTCTGCTTTATTAAGTGGTAAAAGAGTTGAGTCAGAGATAATAAGAGGTTTGTGCCAAATTCCAATTTCTACAAATTGGTTAAGAGGAAAGAAAACAAACTTCCAGCAAAAATACTATAGCAGAACCAATGTCCTTCAAAAAAAGTATTGTAAATGCGTTGTCGGTGCCTGCTGGTTTTCCATCCTAGGCTGGGTCTTCCCCACTTACTGCTCTGAAGAAGTAGTTCGGTAGGTGTTGTGACCTTGATTTTGGTTTATGTAGTGAGAAATGAAAATTATCCCTGAAGAAAAAGGAACATAAGTTATTAAACATTTTTCCTTCAATTTGTATTTTCCCTGGAAATGATGAACATCTCTCCAACATCAGGCACCCTTAGAATAAAATGGGCACTATGAAATTAGAAAGCACAAGATTCTCTGCATTCACATTAGAAACCAAACTTGAGATAAATACAGATGACACCAATTATTGTATGGGCTGCTGCCACAAGAAAAACATTTTGTTATGCAAATTTATGAACCCAACACCTGTTTCAGCAATAGTCACACCAATAACAATCTGCAAACTGGGTTGCTAAAGGCATTTTGAAGAAGCTACTTTTTCTGTTAATATAACTGAACTCAACACTGATCCAGCCTGTGTTAGTGATTAGTCTCACATGTTTCCATGGAGCCAAGTATTCAAAAGATCAGAATTTACATCTTTTCACTGATAGGCATCAGAGTCTGGCCGATACATCTGGTCATTTGAACTCTGCACAAATTGTCATGCAAGGCCTTCAGAACTCACAGATTGAAATGTGAACACACCTACTGCCTGCTTGTAAGCACTAAGGATAAAGATGTACTTCTTTCTATTGTTTTATCCAAGTTACTGCTGCAAGCTCATTTGCCATCTAGTGTCTGAAGACATTTGGAAAGTACAGAGAGGCAGTTCAAGGGCAAGGCCCTTTCTAGGCCTGCATTTTTTGGTTCCTCCTTTGAATGTACTGACTTTCCCTCTTCCAGTATCTGTAACTCCGTGTATCTTTCTGTAATTACGTCTATCAACTACTAGAGGGAAAGAAAACTGTACCAAAGGTTTTTTTTTCCCCCACCTGCCTTGTGTGGACAAAGATACTTCTTCATAGAGTTGTCTCTCAGATTGTGAAAAATGATGCATTCATATTATTTCTGTTTTTCCTTCTTAAATCTATTAGAAATAGATTTAAGATAAAACTTTAAGATAGTATGTAATAGGCTTGGTACATAGCAATAACTCAATAAAAGGCAGGGGAACATAATTCCTAGCTTTATCACCTATTAGTCACATGATTTCCACATATATCCAAATCTTCTGAATTTCTAATTTCTTTGTCCAGAATAAAAAAGAATTACCCTACCTAAAACTGTTGAATGAAAACGAGGTAATATGTATGAAAATGAATCAATATAGGCTTTGGTGCTGACAGATATGAACTGGAATCCTGCTGCATTCTTTACTAAACTCAACTTGGGAAAGTTACTTAGCCTCTTAGAGGCTTAGTGTTCTCATCTGTAAAATGGGAATAATAATAGCTAACTCTGAATAGTGGTAAGAATAAAATGAGTAAAAATATAAGTACTTTATACAGTGCTAAGCACATGGGGGGCTCTGAACAAATGTTAATTCTCCTCTTCTGAAGTGTAAAACCTAGTGAATCTCCTCACACTATAGCTGATACTCCTTAAATGTTCATTGCATTGACTTGCTCCCTAATCTTTCTCAAGAGTTTTTCCTTTTCTTGCTAGATATTTTCTCCTCCCCTCTTAACAACCATCCATCTGTTTGTATAATTGCGATAGAGACAAGCACTACAGAAAAAGTGATATCAGACTTGGGTAGAAAAAGAGACTGAGTTCTAAATCTCTGTTCTTTCTTCAAACACATCCAATCTACCATATTGAAATTTTACATATCATCCATCATCTCTGTGATCATCAAACACCATTCTTTCCGTAAATTTTCTACTTGGAGAAAGATTATTACTTTGACAATTTGGGGACAGAGCTACTTAATGAGAAGTCCTTGAAAGATTTAATGCAGCAAAGGTTTGCTCTAGAATTTACAAGAGCCACGAAACCAGACTCTATATTGTCAAAAGCAATATACAATTCCATTTGCTTCATCTCTGCTAAAGATAGAGTTTGGCTGAGTTATTCTCATCACCTCAATTATCTTTAACTTCATTTTTTTTGTTTTGTTTTGACACACAGTCTCACTGTGTCGCCCACACTGGAGTGCAGTGGTGCAGTCTCGGCTTACTGTAACCTCCGCCTCCCGGGTTCAAGTAAGTCTCCCTGCCTCAGCCTCCCGAGTAGCTGGGATTATAGGGGCCTGCCACCATGCCTGCCTAATTTTTATATTTTTTACTAGAGACGGGTTTTGCCATGTTGACCAGGCTGGTCTTGAACTCCTGACCTCAGGTGATCTGCCCACCTTGGCCTCCCAAAGTTCTGGAAATACAGGCGTGAGCCACCACACCTGGCTAACTTCATTCATTTTTATATTGTATGCACCTGACAAATCAGACTGGTTGATAAGAAAGACAATGAAAATACCAAACTGTCAATTGAGCTCCCCTATTTCCAAGATCAGCATGAACACACAATTGCTGGATTTTTGTGTTAACACACAATTGTTGGATTTTAACTAAAAAGCTAATTTTGAATCATAAGATCAGGTGATACCTGTTACACAAACTTGTTTAATATTTGAGTCAAGCAAGCATTTATAAAGATATATTAAGAAGACACCACATTTTAATGAAGCATAAAAACAAAACTTCTAAGAGTTACAAAGCATTACTGGAAACATGCCAGAGTTACTACCACACTTCTGCAAGATTACATCATAAACGTGCCGTAGCCTATTTAACGATCAGTACATACTGGATGTGTTCATGGGCAAGATGCTTTCCTTCTTTGTACCTTAGTGTCTTCTGTAAACTGGGGCGAAAAAGTAATACCTACGACACCTTTGAGAACCACTGGTCTAAAAAGCTGTTTCATATATCTGATTGAAACACACACCTAACTGACCATATTAGGGTGAAACAAGTAGAAATTTAAAGTACCCCTGCTTTACAGTCTATTGCCCGCGCACATGTGCACACACATTCACTCACTGACTTGCCAGAAACAATTTGATTGCCTAGGCTAACCACAAAGGAAGTCTACTTTTACATTAAATTATGTAGCTTTGGGGAAACTGGGATAATTTGGAGTCAGAAGTGGATCTAATCCAAACTATATGTCCTATGAAAGAAGAAAGTGAGGTCCAGAGAGGTGAAGTGACTAGCTCAAAGTCACTACTTGTGAGAATGTCAAAGCCATGGTCAGATCTCAGCATTCTGACTTCCCCTCAAGTGCTTTCCTCTAGACACACTAATTGTTGGTAGCCTGTCTGAGGGAAATAAATCATAGCCTCAAGTAGAAGTAGAATCCATGTTGGCACATTTGGGTGGTGCTACATACTCACAAATTCTCAGGATTCACTGGGAAAGTAGGGAAAGTCTTCCAGATTTCCTCACTATACATATTCTACATGTAGAGAATAGAATTTTTTACTATATAGAAATCAGCCTTAATAATCTGGTTAACTTGTAGGCTCTCCTCCTCCACACAGCCCTTTACTTACTATGTCCACAGTAATCCTTTTACAAGTAGACCTGCAGATCAACATGGATATATGACTATTAGCTCTCCTGACCCATTTCACAATTCAGGGTCAACAGTTGTTTATTACTCCAATGTTGTATACTACGTAGCAGTCTCCACTATTCTAATTATTTGGAATCTATAAAAAGAGGGGGTACGTGCAGCAAAGGATTAACCTTACCCAAAGAAAGGTCCAGCCTGATAGAAGTGTCTCTGTGGGCTTTGACCACCAGACAGTCCGACAACATGATTTATAATGAGTGTTTTGATCCATGCTGTATCAGTTCAAACCTCTGGAGCAGTGGGAGACTAAAAGTATCCAGGAAGGGCTGGAGATCGTCAGCCAGCCACGAGGGCAGTGTGAGATTCAGCCCCAGTAAAAACTCTGGACACCAAAGCCTCATGTAAGGTTGTCCAGTTGCAACATTCTATGCCTACTGCCACATATTGTGGCTGGAAGTAATGCAGGTAAGGACATTCATGACTCCACAGGGATAAGACGACCAAAAGCTCTGTGTGTGGACCCCTCCTGGAACCCATGCTATGCATCTCTTCCCCTGGCTAATTTCTATCCTTTCACTATAATAAAACTGCAAGTGTGAGCACAGCACTTTCCTGAGTTCTACGAATAGTTCCAGTGAATCATTGAATGTGAGGGTGACGGTGGGGCCCCTAAATTTGTACACAGCTGGTCTGAAGTGAGGTGGTTCTGGGGACCCTGGAACGTGCAGGTAGTGTTGAAGTTAGGGCAGTGTTGTGGGGACTGTACCCTCAGACTTTGTACTTTGGCTAAACTCACTGCCAGGTGATGGTGATAAAAGATCAGGAAAGATTTAGGTATGATTCTTAATGGGGAAGTCTATGAAATTGGTGAGTTCAGGGGCTTGTATTTGGCAGAAGGTAGATTTAGGGGAAGTCTCTCCTAGATGGGAGTAAGAGATCAAAATTCTGACAGAAAAATAAGATCTGTTAGAAGAGCCAGATCCACTTCAGACGTACTGAGTGACAGTTCTGATAGAGTGACCTCAGACAAACGACTTCAAGACTTAGTACTGAGTACCAGCTCACAGAGACCCCCACCCAGGTAGCACTGAAGGAAGTGAGAGGCAGACACCCAGATACAACAGCCAAGCGGGTGTATCCGGGGGGGCCAGCAGCCTTCCGAACTGAGAGCTTCAGGGACTGACAGCATTCCAGGCAGAAGGTCCGAGTAGATGCTGACCCATGCATTTCGTCTCTCCGAACAGGTGATCATTATTAACAACAGGTGTTAGGTATTTTCTTATCACACAAAACACGCCAAATAGTCAGCTGGTGCCGGATTACCATTGATCACAAACAAAAAAGGTATTCTAAAAAGTATTCTCCACAAGGGAGCCATGGGGGCAGGGTCAGATAGCTTAAAGAATTGTTTCCACAGGTGTATAACATTTATATATTGTCCTGCCACTTTGGAATGCCCCAAGTAGTTTTCTACTTGGGGGTGGGGCTAGCTAGGTTTTCCTTACCATCATTCTTGCTAGCAAACGATGTATTCTATCACACACTCAGCATTCATCAATATTCATAAACGTAATATTTCTCAATATTAATATTCATAAACATTTCTCAACTTAGTCAAATGCAGCTATTA